>JBAMBQ010003330.1:0-23011 GCA_037044495.1 Stegana nigrithorax
GCAGTCACTCCGTCATCTGTAAGGTGCAACTGTGGGGCGGAGTATATGCCTAACAGATACTTTCTGGAAAAAGTCCTTTTTCCTTTTCAGTGACACAAATATATTTAAAAACGGTGCATCTATGTAGTTATGCTAAACATTAAATAAAATTGTCTATATAGAAGTGATCCAGAAATTTTGGTATTAGATTTATATCAGGATTTAAAACATTTCGTTTATATAGAAAGGATCTTTAAACTTTGCTGAAATTTCAGTGCAAAATGACTAACAAAAAATAAAGTAATGTGAGTTAATGTTGAAAATGTTCCGTGCATGGTAATAAAAATATATGTATATACTTATATGAGATGGAAATATTTTCTTTTTATATGACAGAATCTGTCTGACCTTGCAATGTGCCGGCTGCTTTATAAATCCACCTGAGTGCCTACTTGGCAATGTTGGATTCTGACTAAGTGGATCCTGGCTAATCTTAAGTTTTAATTAACCAAAAATTTAGTTGCTGATAATGTTATTTAATCCTTTTAAACGTAGTCAAGAACAAGTTTGAAAGAGCAACAGAAACCTAAATAAAGCAGTTCAATTGTATACATATCAGTTTGATCAACTGTCGGTTAACTTTTGAACTGGAGCGCACATAATCATCATACGCTCATGCACGCAGATACTAGCAAAGCAGCACAACAACACGACGGCGAGGACAGACGGCGAACATGTCAAAGAAACGTCGACAAAATCGCTGCTAGGCGCCATATTGAATTGAAAATAATATTAGCAACAATAATAAAAACAACTGCAAAGTGTATAATAGGAGAGAGAGATGCAGAGTGAAGTGTAGAAAAGTAAGAAGCAGCAGACATTTAAAGACGAAAATGTCAGCCATGCTGCTATGCATAGAGTTGCGGCAAACAAAATGGCAATAGGCAAATGGCAAGCTAGGCACTGAAGCAGCCAAAGGCGGAAAGAAGCAAAAAGGCGGAAAACGCAACGCAAAATGTAATGAAATGCGTTTTGGGAATTATGCGAAAATAATATGAAAATGGCGAATTAAAAAGTGGAACCGCAGAGCAGCGCAGCGCAGCGCAACGCAACGTAGCACAGCAGTCGCGTGTGCGAGCAAAAGCATATAGATGCAGTGCAACGGCGGCAGCGGCAGCAGCAGTGTGGACTATGATGAAAAGCAGCGACTAGAAGTACGCGACGATGACGTGACGTGACTGCAGTGTCTGGCGATGCTGCATAGTGCAAAGGCCACGACAACGACGACGACAGTGACAGCGGCGACAATGGCGAGAATGGCGGCGGCAGTGGAAACTTCGTTTAATATAATGCACAAATAAAGTATTACTGCGTGACGTAATTACAAAGCGAGGTGCCATTACTATGGACAGCACACAAACTAGAAACACAACAACAGGCGAGAAAAAAAAAAAAAGAAAAATTTATACACTACAGCAAAATTATGCAAACAAAAAATTAATAGCAGTAGCAGCCCTTACGACGGCGTACACACAACCCAGCAGTAGTAAAATGGCACTCGTAGTAAATTGTAGTAAAATGCCGTAACGTTGCGTTGCGTTGCGGTGCAGTGCGGTGGTAACTTTTACGGCAGAGCAAACTAATGCGAATAGCATAGGCAACAACAACGACAACGACAATGACAACGAAGAAAAAAACAGCAACAACAATATTAATAGCAACAGTAACAACGGCAGCAGCAGCAGAAGAGCAAACAAATTGCATTAAAATTGCATGCGAAAAGAGCGAAACGCAAAATGAGACTCACTCTCACACACGTTGTTTACTGCGCGCACTCTCTTTGCTGCAATTGATGCATCATCCATGTGAGAGTCAATTTTAATACAAAATTTTCTCTCTCGAGTCTGACAAACGCCTCCCCCCCACCCTACCGCGTTGAGTCAATTCATATTGTTGTTGTTATATTACCTCGCTCATGGCTTGAGAAAGTGAGTTTTTGTTGTTGTGAGAGGAAGGGACAACACGGCGTGCAGCATAACAGGCATGCATCCACACACATCGTTCGTCGTTCGCTCACTCACTCGCACTCGCACTCTCATTCGCATTTGCACGCAAACTACTTCACAGTGGGCTGGGTTTAGCATGGCGCCCGGCCTAAAAAAGAAGATCGGCGGCCGCGCGCACAAATCGAATCGAACTTGAGCCGCTGTTGCCGTTGCCGCCGCTGTTCTGTTGCCCAACGGTTGTGTACCATTCATGCGAGTGTTTGTCGATTTGGTTCGATGTGTGCGACTGCGATGGCGTATCATATATAAATATAGTTGTGTGTGTGTGTGTTTGTTGTGTGTATATTGCATTTTTTTTTCTTGCGTGTATTCGTATGGTTTTTCGTTATCTCACTCGCTGTCATTGCTGGCCTCTACACTTGTGTATTTATCTTTCATTCATGCACACACGCGTCCATATGTTGTTGCTTTTGTTGTACACACATGTGATAAGACTCTTTGGTCATGCACTGCATACGTTGTGCGCAAGCGAGCTAGCATGCAGCAAGTGCATTGTTGTTGGTTGAAAATAAAATAACGACGAAGTTGTTGTATGCATGGACAGCAACAACAACAACAACAATAAAAAACAACAACGTTTCTGGCAATGTGTAATATCGTGCAACTCCACGCACAAGTGCACATATCGTTGTTGTTGATTTTTTGTTTCTGCATAGTTTTTTGTTTCTTTTTTAGTTTTGGTTTGTTTTAATTTTTTTTCAGTTTGCTTAAAAATTTCGACTTATGCGTTGGACACACATTTCATGTTCATCCATTTAAAAAACAACAATAATGACGACAGCAAGTACTTTCGCATATATGTATGTATGTACGTATGTATGTACGCATGTGTGCTTGCGTTGCAGTCATACATGTGTGTGTGTGTGTGTGTTTTCTACGCCTGTTTTGGCATATTTGTTGTTTTTCATTTTCATTTTTTCTTCTTTTTTTGTTGCACTTTTGTTATTCGGCCTTTTCTGGCCTGGCTGGCTTGGCTCGGCTCGGCTCGGAGCTTAGGTTTTCTGCCAATGCCGTGTGCGGACATTGTGTAAAAAACGCATAAATGTTCATTGCTCAAATTGACATTTTTTTTTTTAAATTTTTTGTTTTTATTTTTTTTTACTTTACTTGTTCTGTTTTGCACATATTTTTGTCGTTGTTGTTTCTTATTGGTGCTGTGTGTATGTGCAATATTGCCGTTGTTTTTCGTATTGTTCTTGTTGTTGTTGCATTAGTTCAATCGTTGTCCAGCATTGCAAAATGCCCAACCATATGCCAAGGGGCGGCCACATTATACGACTTATGTACACACACGCATACATACGTATGTGTGTATGTGAGTACATATGCAAAAATATACGAGTATGCACAATGGCAAAAAATTTTGTACATACATAACAATTTAATAAATAATTTACATGTTTGTAGGTGCTTCGCGCATGTTGTCCTTTTATTTAAGCAAGAAAATCTTTAAAATTTTATTGTTATTATTTGGTAAGCATTTTAGGCCAAAGAAGGTTGGCCTGTTTAATGCCAGTGAAGCTTTAAATACAATGGGACTTTTATAACTCGATGTTTATGGACTTTGAGACATAGAGATAAAAACCTATAGAAATGACATACTATCGCAACTTGATTTGGTTTGAGGCAGAAAATCTTAGAAACTACAGTTATTAAGGTTCGAATTATATAAGTTCGACTGTACTACATCTAAATTTGTAATTAAAAATATTAAAAAAATTTTATTGTAACACAATGAACTAAGCAAATCCTTATAGCATTACGTCGCATACGAACATAAACACATATTTGCTATATGTTGAAGAAGAAAAACTAACAAAGAAAACCTGCTTACTTGTTTCTTACTATTCTATCAAGTTCTAATGGCAACCATCATGAAGAGCACTGGCTCATCCACAATTTCGAGACAGTGGCATACAAGGGCGTATGCAGCTGCCAATGTAGGGGGGTAAAGCGTTTTTTTTTTCCAAAGTTCCACGACGATTTATCTAATATGGAACTCATCACCGCTGACCGGACAAAGTTTTGTGACATGGCAGCCCTAATAGTTCCAAACGCACCTAACCCTCTCCGCGCACCTTGCGTAATGGGCCAGTGTTACCTCTAAGGTTACTCAACGGCGTCTCAGGACAGCATGATTAGGTGACAACCCTTCGGTTCGAAAAACTTGACTCGTAATAGACTTGACTGGAGGTCCGTATTATAGAGTCTATTCCCTTTCAACAACACTAAAGCAGTAGTGAACAACACCAAGTTCTGCTACATGGAATTACTCCAAAATATTTCATATTTATATACATATATGTATCTATCTATATATCTATACATATTTATAAAAATGCTTGGAATAATGTTTGTAAAACTCAATAAATTGAAATCGACTTGACCAATTTGGCTAATTTTTGTTGTGTTCGTAATTGCCAGGAGAAGGTTTTTGTGTTTTTCTTTTTATTAATTTTTTTTTGTATTAAAACTGATTAATTAATCAGGTCACTTTTTAAAAATTTATAAGCACGGTTGCCATGCGAAAAAATCATATTTCACCAAATAAGAGTCAATTCATTAAGAAATAGCAAAAATATTGCGTTGTATTAAATAGAAAACAATATTCTTATTATTGATAATAGGCTTAGGCAAAGCAATCATTTGTAGAGTTGAATTTTTTTTATTGGTACTTTGTTGTTTTAATAATTTTTAGTGTTGATAGTGAAAAACATCCGAATCTAAATTAGGTGCTAATGAAATTTCAAAATTTTTTGTTTAAGTCAATCAAAAGCAAAAAATAATCAATTTCAATAAAAAAGAGCCAGTTCGCCAACAGAAACAAAATTAACTCCAGTTTTGGCGCAAAACCGCAAAGTGTGGTAACCGTGAGTTTATTTTATTTGCTTCTTTAACAAAATACTGCTTCTCCTACTTTGTTGTGGACGTATATTATTATTAGAAGGCACTTAATACATTTTCCAACTATGCGTGTAAAAGTTATTATTTCTTAATGGTGTTATCTCAATAATACGTTTGTAAAGCTCAGCGAAGATATAGTGTCGCAATTTAAAAATGGGTAAGATAATATCTTCTAGGTCCGCTATATATTTAATTACCCGAAAAGCGCAGAACAACGTCCGCCGGGTCAGTTAGTTTATTATAAGATCGTCGCATGTGCAGCATCAAACCTAACCTCTAGCAAAGCAACAATCATACGAACATTCGTATCTGTTCAGCAGTGTTATTTGTGTTGTGCTGCGCCAAGCACTTTGTGGCCACATACATTCATACATGCATTTGTACATATAGAAATATATTCAAATAGTTACATATGTATTTGTTTGTATATATCTATACATTTGTGACGTCATAATAGTTTAATTTTTATGGGCGACTATAATGCAATGCACATTATTAAAAAAAGAATGTATAATTGCGTAAAAAGACAATACATAATCATTATACAAATATTATATATTTTTAAACTGTTTCAATTGTACAAATTGTGTAAATTATCAAATTAATAAAAATAATTCGAATGCATTGAGTTTCTCAAGCTTTAACAGCACAACATATCAAGCTGAACGCTGCGAAACTAACGCTACGCGTACATTGCACGAAGCTAAATGCTGTCAAACCTTACTTTGACAATACAAACAGTAAGCAGTGTTGCCGAGTGCATGTAGAAAAAAAATATAAATGCACAATTACGAGCATAATTTGATATATATATATTAGAAAAACTATGCAGTATAGAATGCTTAATATTTAATAACAATATATAATGTTTTTGTGTTAGGTAGTGGGCAATAGAACAATTATGATTATGCTGTCAGTGCGTTGCGTATAATCGGCAACCCTGTCGCCTGTCATACGCTGCGCTCAGTCGCTGTCGTTGCATAGAAAAAAATTATTTTTTCAAGTGCGCTTCATATTTTGGTGTCGTGTGGCCGAAAAAAAATCGAAATTTTGCAACGATTGTGTGTAATAAAACAGTGGTAAGTGCAGCAAAAAGTGCACGCAACTAATATACAATAATTGCGTATGCCTACGTAAAGTAACTGCAGCAATAAAGTTGGTTTTTTAAAGAAATTACTACATTTCTTTTTCTTCTGCGCTTGGCAATTTTTCTTTCTTTTTCATGTGTACGTGTGAGCAATTCTTGCCGCTGCCTCCGCCGGTGTTTTTACTTCGTTTTTCGTTCGTTGGCGGCGCCTTTGTGTGTGCGTTTTTTTTTTTTTTTCATTACGGCAGATTTTTTCAATATGCGCTTTGCTTAAAAAAAAAAAAAAACTCAATTAAAATGCTGTGAAATTATGCGATTGACTGTGACTGTACGGTGATTTAATGAAATTAACGTGTATTATTGATTTTTTTCTGTAATTTTTTTTGTCGTTGTGCTGTTCAACTACGCAATTGAGTTCCATTATCGTTAACGGTGGCGACTCGCGTTGGTGCTCTTGTTCTGTTTTGTGCTACCTCTACTACTACTGCTGCCGCTGCTAGTGTGCTTCTTCTTCTTCTTCTTCTTCTAGTGCCGCATATATCAGCTAGTGTGCGTCCGTCCGTTTGAGTGACTGACTAACTGCCACTATGTGAGAAATCAATAAATTTTAACATTGCAGCAAGGCAGCCATCAGTACCCGTTGTTCACCTCCATGCGCATTTCTATTTGCATACTCCGATCCGCACCACACCGCAGTGTCTGTATTGTTAGTGGCGGCGGAGTGTATAATTTCTACTGTTTATAATAGAATTGTTGTTGTTGTTGTTGTTTCTTATAAACATTATTTTCCGTTTGTCTGCACACAGGTGACGCCGCCATCGTCCCTCTTTGCTTTGTTTAATTTTCTTTTGTTATTATTGCCGTACTGCATGTGTATGTTTGTGTGAGTGTGTGTGTGTGTGTGGCTGTGTGGCTGTCCGTCTGTCTGCCTGTCTGTAGATGTCAGTGTTTTTCGATTTTATTTGTACGCGTTTTGCGGTTTATGTTGTTCACTAATTTGTTGCTATTGTTGTTGTTTTTCCAGCTTTTGTTTGCCCATTGTTATATTTGCTGCTAATTCACTTGTCAGTTTTCTGGAATTTTCGTGGTTATACCTTGTCCATGCGTTGTTAACGCATACTCACTGTTCGCGTCAGTTTCTGGTTTTTGTTCTTGTCTGATTGTTTGTTATAAACAAAGCAGCAACAGTATCTGTCCGGTGGGTCAGTTGTAAACAACTCCCAGCAGCCCCTCCCAAAATAAGGATGAAAAGGCAACACTCGGACACCGGAAAAGCCACCTTCTACTATTTGTCATATGAACAACAACAACAACAACAACAGCAGCAGCAGTGGCACCATGCTTTGCTAGTTCGATTACTGGGCTGCTTGTCACGTACATAAGTGACTTGTAGAAAAGTTTTGTAGAATTCAGCTTTGTGTCAGTGTCTGAAATTTAAAATTGGCCTTTGGCGCAAAATCGCAACGCATGCAAATGTTTTTACTTTTATTTTATCGCCTTTTTGGATGCAATAACGCTCTGCTGCCACTCTCGACATACTTACCTATTCCTTCATGTGCAGCTGTGGCATGTAGCTGGCAGAAAAACTCGTTGTGCGCCAGCGAAAACATGGAAATTTATTTGGGCCAATAAAATGTGCGCAACATGTTGCAGTGCAAACGGCATTCAGCCATGTCCGCCACACAGACTCCTGCCTCCCGCCTACTGAGTGATGGTCGTGGTGGTGGTGGTGGGTAACAAACAAGCAACAACTTGGTGTGCATCTTGAGAATGCGCGCGCGACGTCACCAACTTCTATTGTTGTTGCTGCTTTAGCTCTGTGGAAAGTGAAATTTGTGCTCAGCACACTACCCCAATGGAGCCCATGACCGCCAACTGCAGTCGGCACAATCGTTGAACTTTTCAAGAGTTAAAGTCTCGAAAATATATTTTCGTCCTTGAGTATGTTGCCTACAGCCTGCGGTCGGTGTGTGCACACACTTTGCAAACTATTTCCACACCATTGCTGCTGTTATCCCCGCCGGTGGCCGGTTTTGCCATGACTCGTTACTAATTTGACTTTAAAATATTTTTGCACATATAATGCGCCTTCTCTTGCCCCTGCACCCACAGCATACGGTCCCAACACACACCCAGCCATTCACTTGCTTACCCATGCACACCACACTTGGCTCATTTGCATTTCTTTGTTTTTTTTTTCTTTTCAGTGTTGTTACTGCCTACATAACGCTCGCGGATAGTACAAAACAAAAAAACCGTTCAATCAAAACCAAGTGAAAGCATCCTGTCAAGCTACGCGCCTAAGAAAATCCAAAGTAGCCTAAGAGGAAGACCGAAAGTCAGATTGAGAGAGAGCGAGCAAGTGAGCGATATCGAGAGAGAGAGAGAGCGAGAGCGAGAGAGAGAGTGTGTGTGTGCGCGCGTTGAGTGTGAGAACGTTATTTAGAGAAATCAAAGATGTCGAGCCTGCCACGTCGCATCATCAAGGAGACACAACGTCTTATGCAGGAGCCAGTGCCTGGCATTAATGCCATTCCCGATGAGAACAATGCACGCTATTTCCATGTGATCGTCACCGGACCAAATGATTCACCCTTCGAGGGTGGCATCTTCAAACTGGAGCTCTTCTTGCCCGAAGACTATCCGATGTCGGCACCCAAGGTGCGCTTTATCACGAAGATCTATCATCCGAATATCGATCGTCTTGGTCGCATTTGCCTTGACGTGCTTAAGGACAAATGGAGTCCGGCGCTGCAGATACGCACGATTCTGCTGTCGATCCAGGCGCTGCTCAGTGCACCCAATCCGGATGATCCACTAGCCAATGATGTCGCCGAATTGTGGAAGGTCAACGAGGCTGAGGCCATACGCAACGCACGCGAATGGACTCAGAAGTATGCCGTCGAAGACTGAAGCGGTGCTGCGGGCAGCGCTGTTGCCGTTTCGTTTCGCCACAACGTCAAGATGGCAGCGAAAACGACGACGACGATGACGACCAAGGGGGGATGCGGCGGGGGTGGCGACGGCAATGGATCGTTCGAGGCGTTTACGTGCAGCTAAAAGGGTCGTGACGGTGCATGTAACAGGGGTGACTGACATTGTTGTTCGAGGAGAGTGGGCGGGGGGGGGGGGGTTATAGCGTTGTGTGCTTTTGAAGCGTATGTTGACGTTGAAGTTCTTAATATTTTTGGCTTTTTGCTTTTTTTTTTTTCTCTATTAAAGTTTTTATATATATTTAATAAATAAATTTAATTTCGTTTTTTTTTTTTTTACATATACATCATTGTGTCTACTTTTAGTTGTGTTAGGTGTTAACTATGGGGTGCGTGGGGCATGTCGCATCTCACGTGTCGTACGCATTAGTTTTGTCAGTTGAGCCATCATCATAAGCAAACGTACACCACACAAACAAACAAACACACGGTACAATCACACAGACAAACGGACAGATGAACAGACAGACAACTGACGGTTACGGGCAGTCGGACAGTTGGGCATCAATTCTGTGAGTCGTAGGCGGTCGTGACGGCTTTATATGATTAATGCATAGAAAATACACATGAATAATATATACAATTAAATTTATGTATATGAATACATCATAATAATAATATTATTTTTTTTTTTAATGAAATGCATCTTAAACGTAATAATATATTATAAAAAAAAGAAAAAACAAACGAGAAAAAAAAATGTTTTTTATGCGTCTTTTTTTTTGGATTTATTTAATTTTTAAGATATAAAATCATATAGTAGCGACATTTTATAGAAGGTTTATAACATTATGCATATGTAAAACACATAAATTTTTGGCAACCGCAACAACTAAAAGAAGAACAAAAACCATCTCATAACAATTATCTCTCTCAGAGACAAAGCTGATGTTCAACGAAGTATCTCGATCAGTTGAAATACTAAAAAGCAATATACAAATGACTAAAAAAAAAAACATGAAATACGTAGAAATTAAAAAAAAAGGAAACATGAGTAAATAAATGAGTAAAAAATTTAAAATAATATCAAGACATTGTTAAGAAGATACAATAACTCCAATGACTTAACGGGAAAATGATTGCAACGCTACATAACAAAAAGATCTATATATTTATATATATAAAAAATAAACATAACTTTTTAAATAGCGCAACTACACCAATAACAATAACAATAACAAACAACAAAAAAAAAAAAAACAGCAACCGTGTTTAAATATATAAGAAAAGAAAACAAAAACTAGCTACGCAGACGTAAAAGCACACAACAACAACAACGACAACAATAAAAACAACAACAGCCAGAAAAACAAATGTCAAGCGTACGACATAAAACAAACAATTAAATATATATGACTAAAAAAAAGTTTTAAAACCGAATAAAGCCTTTTAAGGATTAGTTACTTTATACATAACAAATAATATTAAAAAAAAAAAAAAAACCAAAAACGTGAAAAAAAAATCGACAAGGGTTTATTAGCATTATATAAATTAATAAATAAAAAACAAAAAAATACAAAATAGAAATCGAAAAAAAAATACTTAGTAGTTACAGATACATATATATTTATATACAATAATGAACCCAATTTTTTAAGCGCATATGGCTAATTAATTTATTTTTTGCCTTTTTTTTTTTGAATTAAGTTTCTTTTTTAACGCAGCTGGCATAATTCTTGTTTTTTTTTTTTGTAAATGTTTTGCATATGTACAATAACTAAATTTCATAAAAGAATTAAAATACTAAAAACAAAAGCGACAACAATTAAATATGTTTTACATTTAATTTATTAAAATGAAAATCAAGAAAATAAAAGCAAATAAAACTTGTTAATTTTCTTTTTTTTTAACATGGCGAATAAAAGCGTTAAAAAAAAAAATAAATAAAAAATTTAAAACAAAAACACGACTATTTTTTTTTTTTAACAAATATAAACGGTAAGTGCATGCATTATGAATTGCTTGTCTTCAAGGCTGGAGTCTATTGGAAAGAGTAGTTCTTAGTTATCGAGTGCAAATGTGTGAAATATGCCAGGTAGGTCCATCGAATATGGTAAATCCTGTGTATAAGTAAGTGATAATTTTGTGACATATTATCTGCAGACATTCTGGATAATCCAATGGGAAAAGCAATTCTGGCAATAGAGCTAAAAATGTTGCAGAAGTAAAGGTATGAAGAATACATGTGTGGAAACTCTCAAGTTTCGAGTTTCAGTGCAAAAATTTTAAATGCTTTGCGTAACCTAAGCTACAATTTTACATTTTATAATATATATATATAATATATATAATAATAACATGTGTCTGGTTTTTGTTTATTAAGATATCGTTACCAAATTTTGGATTTAATGATTTCAAATAATATCCAATCATGTATGTGAATATGATAAATACCGGTTTCCTATAATATATAGCTGCCATAGGAAATATAGGCCAAAAAATGGCTTTACTAAAAAAAAAATTTTTCTGGACATTTCCTTACATAATGAATACAAAATATAAAAGCAACAAAAAAATATATTCAGTTTTGGATTGGGTACAGGGTTTTCTACAGTAGGTTACGCCCTGCCTTTCTAGTTTTGTTTCTTGAGATATCGTTACATAATTAATGCAAAATAATCAAGTAAGAAAAAAGTGTATTGAAGTTTTGATTGAGTGCAGGTTATTATATATGTAGTCGGGTATGCCCGACTATATCCCCTGTCTTTCTAGTTATATATTCGATTTTCAGCCAAAACTCATTTCATTCAAAAAGCGGGGCTATATAATAAGAGATTGTTAGTTGTGTTTCATTGAAAATATGCTACTCTGATGAATCGAATTGTCTGATCCTTTAGAAAAAATTAGCAAAAAGCAAAGTACAGTCCTGTTTTTAGTGTATGCCAGGCATTGAAGCATAATGGCAGGCAAGTCATGCAGTTGGTATGATGTGGCTAGGATGGTTGGGATTGCTGGTCTTGTTTTTTCTTGTTTTTTTTTTTTCGCTTGCAGGACGAAAGTTTGTTTGGTGTTTGTTTGCAAAGCGATACGAAATATTTTTGGCATTAATGCAGCAAAAGTACAGCCACAGAGGCAACAAAAAATTGGAAACAATGTGTAGGTAAATAACCAAATCCGCAGAAGCGAATGCTTTGCCCTGCAGTTGTGGTGTATTTTTGGTAGCATTTGTGAGCAGCCACCAGCCATCAGCCAACCGAAGAAACATTACAAATACACACTACAAATTGAAGCCAAGGGGAAGAGAAAAGCGAAAAGCAGATAAACGCATAAGCCGCAATTTGAATTTTGTGCGCCTAATGCCAGTTTTGGCATGCTGCACCATGTGGCCGGCGTTGATTGCCACGAATTGTATATGTCGCCAATGTCGACGGCGTCTAAGCTGCCAAGCAGAGCTGCCTGGGTTTCACTGTGCTGTGAGGCAATTGCATACCGGCATGTAGATAATGTATATTATAAATATTTCTATTCTTTAGCAAGTATATATGCTAAACAGCTCAAGGTGAGTCTAATGAAGATTCCTTATGGGTAACTGAACGATTGTGAATTACGGATTAGCATTAGTTCATGAACCTGGGTTCCCTAAATTATTGGCGGTGTTCACATGTAGGTGCCTCGGTCTGTCAGCATACATTAACTAGATAAATGCCAATGAATCAATGGACTTCTTGCTGAATAATTGCAAAAACTGAATCTGCTCACAGTATCAGCAAGCTTCGCTATTGCCAGCATATTTCAATGTGCTAACCATGTGTTTCTTTACTTTAGAAGTAGCATCTTTCAGCTAACAGTCACAAATTGTGAGGCAGTGTGAATATGGAAAAATGAAATCTCCCATGCTTTCACTGTATAAGCGCCATTTTGCTAGCAACTAGAAGCATAAAGAAATCTTTGGTGTATCTTGTTTAACTCGGAATTAGATTGTGCGTTGATCAACGAAGTATGTGTGATGCCTGATGCAAGTGTCTTGCCTCTTGGTCTGCTTTGGAACATTAAAATGGACCACAGCTGTTGGTCAGTTCGCTTTAAAGTTCTGTTCTATACTCTTCTAACTGATGAATTGGCAATTTCTGGGCGAAAGGAAAATACTGAAGCTGTGTTGAAAATTTAAGCTAGACACCCAAAGTAATGCCAGTCAAATATGCCAAACTGAGTATTACGAGAAACAACAACAACAACAACAATTACAACTAGAACAACAACTATATGCATACTATTTTTGCTCATTTCCTGGCTGGTGGGTGTGGCGCATATAAGGCCTGCTATGCTCTGAGCAAAGTAAACCAAAAAAAATAAAAACCAAAAAAAAAAAAAACAAAAAAAAGAAAAAAGAGAATGGATTTAAAGGAGTGAGCCGCATGCACTCCTGTCTAACCGTCATACATAATTGATGAAATGGCAAAGCGCACGTAGGGATTTTGAGCCTTGTGCGCTCGCCTAGCGTCGACACTGCCAAGCACTCAACCCACTGTGCACTCAAAAATAAGGAACAGAAAAAAAAAAAACAAAAAAAAATAAAACTAAAGTACACACGCATATAGGTAGACAAAACACACACACACACACCTATCGATTTTCTGGCGCACGAAAAAAAAAGTGGAAACAGTAGAAGAAAACTGAAAGAGTAAAAGCCCACACACATGCACGTGCACGCACCTCTAAGCCCAAAACTACCTACCTACGGGCTCTTGCAGGCAAACCGAAAACAAACAACAACAACAACAACAACAACAGCAAAATGCGAAAATGTAGGAAAACTCGAGAAAAAGCGACATGAAAAACAAAATACAAAACAAAAATAAAAGAAACAAAAAAAAACAAACGACAAGCAAAGAAGAACAAACGAAAAAATAATAATAAAAACAAAAAAAAAAAAAAAATGTTAGAGAGAAAAAAAAACTAAAAATAAAAATTAAAAAAAAAAAAAAAAATCAAGAAAGAAAATAAAATAACCTGAGCCTCGACAGCAAAGCTTTTGAATAGGTCTAGCACGACTAATGCACACAGTACACGCGTGCACCATGGTTATGGGGGCCATGCGCTGCACGGGGGTTGCGTGTGCGGGGGGCGGCTGGCGGCAGGCGGCAGGTAGCTGACGCTGACATTTTTAATAGTGAAAAACGCACATGGGTGCATGTTCGCAATTTTCGGTGCGGCTTAGCCGCCGTCACTACGTCGCCGCAACATGCACGTCCGCATGCGATCCAACCCTGCGCTAACCCAGGCTGAGTGCCGATATGCGAACGAGAATATACATACATACATCGTACATATGTACGTTGATTTTTTGTTTCGTGTTTTTTTTTTCTCTTCTTTTTTTTGTTCCCCCCGATTTGCCAAAAACTAACTTTGCTTTTTTCCGGTATTTCTGTTTCATCTTGTGCTTGCTGCTGCTGCTGTTGTTCTTGTTGTTGTTGTTGTTTTAAGTATGCTTTTTTTTTTCGTTGCTTTTGACCATAGCCGAAATGTCGTGTATACTCACGCACGCACAAACAAACCAAACACACACACACACACACACATATAAATACATATGTACATAGGCAAGCCTAGAGCTAGCCTCGGTTATGCCACCCACACCCACACACACACATACACACACCTACACACATGTGACTGGCATATGAACGACATGCAGGCAATTGCACATTCATGCTGCCGCCAGTCAGCCAGCCGACGTCCAGCAGCGTATAGAACCGAAACCGAATAGCAGCAGAACGCCATTTTATATACGTGTATGTGTGTGTGTTTGTGTGTGTGTGTGTGTGTATGTGCAGCAACATATGCAGGAGCATGTGGCTGCCGAGTCCGGGGTCGAGTGGCGTGTGGAGTGGAGTAGAGTGAAGTCGAGTTCAGTTCAGTTGAGACTGAGTCCTGTTGGCAGTTGTTTGCTGGGCTGGCGGGGGCAGGCGTTAAGGTGTGCCGCCATAAAGTTGTTGTAAGTTGATTGCGTTGACTGTGAGTTGGAAATTTTCAACCTATCGCATGCACACATGTACACACACACACACACACACACGCACATACACGTGAGCTTTGCGTTACGTTACGTTGCGTTGCGTTTGCTGCCTGCTGCCTACTTGTGTTTGTTACTGTTAGTGTTGTTGTTGTTTTGTGTTGTTGTTGTTGTTTTGTGTTGTTGGTATTGTTGACTATGCTGCAAGTGTCCGTCTGATTCTAGCAACTGCCGCCCACGAGCACTCGACCATTTGGTTTCTGTGCACATGCACATGCGTGTCCATGGCTGTACACACACACACACACACACACACACGAACACGAACACGAATCCGCACACGTACACGAACACTGGCACATGTGCACGTACACCGAGACGTACACGTATCCTGCCTCCTGGCATTGCAACTTACATGCCCATGTCCATTATTCATTCGTTCATACGTTTGGCTTGGCTTGGCTTGACTCGTTTCGCAACGCCTCACTTCGCCTGGCCTGGGTTTGCCTTGGCCTGACTTGTTTTGCTGGCTGGTGGCTGTTGTTGCTGTTGTTGTTGTTGTTGTTGGTTTTTTGTGCGAATTTCTCGTTTTTGCGATATCAATTAAGGCTATACCGTTAGTCGTAGGCAGGCCAAGCAGACATGAAGGCATGAAGGCAAAAAGACCCAAGCGAACCGATGCGAACCGAAAAACAAACGTCGTCGCTAGGCTAGCGCAGGGTTGCACGCGATGCGCCCCTTGCTGGCTCGCTTGCACCTTTGTGTTGACTTTGCTCCGTCTTTGTCTTTGCCTTTATTGCATGCAGCCGATCAATTCAACGCATAGAGCCAACCCCATAGGCCACACAGACATGCAGACAGACAGCAAGGCATGCAGGCAGCCAGGCAGCCAGGCAGCCAGGCAGGCAGTCAGTCACTTGGTTTGTTAACCGTGTCGACTGGCAAACTGAAAATTGCCAGTAGGAGTACACGCAGTAGGAGTGTGTAAATTCTCTTGTAGCCGCTTGTGTGGTTAGCCATCTTCTACTGTACGAACACATACACACACACACACACACACCACTTGTATGTTTCGTGTATGTGCCATTGCACATATGCCGCCGCATGCAGCTCCCCCCGCCCAGCACTGCCGACATGGCAATGTGCGAAAGAGCAACACCCCACTATTGGCCGTTTTGACTAAATGAGTCTGAGTCAAAGGCTGTGTGTGAGTCCAGAGTCTGAGTCTATCGTGTTGAAGTCCGAAGCGAACGCAATGCAGGGCCATCATCCGTGCCGAGCCCAACGCATTCGCATTCGCATGTCATGTGTGCGTTCGTCTGTGTGTGTGTGTGTGTGTGTGTGTGCGTGTGTGTGAGTGCGCGCCTTAATGGAAATTGGTTTTATGCATGCTGGCTATCGTTTATTTTTGCAATCATCCTTTATCCTTCATCGTTCTCGTCGTCATCATCAACACGACGCCGATGTGGTTGCTCTTCTTCTATTGCCATGTACATTGTTTTTGGTTTTTGGTTTTCTTGTTGTTATTGTTGTTGTTGTTTGTTGTTCTTGTAGTTATTATTGCTGCTGCTGTTGTTGTTGTTTGTTGAATGCGGCTAAGCAGTTTTTGCATTGGCTGCAGCGCATTGGCTGCGTTTGCCCTGTGTACGTCTGTCCATTTGTCCATGGCATGACATGTAGCACACACACACACACACACACTCACACACACACACATGCATACGCATACATGCATGCATGGTTACCTTCACCATTCGCCATTTTCTAATGACTTGCTTTATTTTAGTATTTAGTATAACAGGACTTGTTTTTACTGTTGTTGTTGTTGTCAATGTTGTTGTGATTTTTGTTCTTGTTGTTGTTGTTGTTGCTGCTGTTTTTGAGCTATTTGCAATTTTGCGTATTTCGACCAATTAAACTGTGGCGCTGAAACACATGCAAGTCAGACAAGAACAAACCGAGTGAAAACGCATAATGCAACACAGTTACAGTTTTGGAAGCACTGATCGCATGCAACTGTTAACTGCATAGCCAACGATCCGGCTATGTATGTTAACATGCTGTTAAGCCCTTACAGACACTGTTAACTTACTGCTTCTTATGCCACATCCGCAGCACACTAAGAATGAACGTGGCTGCAAAATCGCAACTGGCGACTGTGTCCTTAAAATAATGATCAACAAAAAATGACAAAAATATGTTATGTACATATGTACCGTTAATGGCGTCAGTGGCATCGGCAGCCTAATGAAAATGATTCATTGTCAGCAGTTAGTAGGCGAAGCTGCTGTTCACCATTCTCCAATCGCAAGCGCATAAATTGTGACCAAGTGGCTGTTACAGTGGGACCATGTCAAAGCAACTGCAATAATAGTCATCGACTTGCATTGCTCAAACTTGCAGGAAACTTCTGGCCGATGACGTCATCAACCATAAAGTCTAAAGCGATTATTGTATTATCCTTTGCAGCTGAAGGCATTGAGGCATGCAAATTATTGCTTGTGGAACTCTGGTATGCACATTAAACGGTATGGCCACTGTATGCTGATTTCCCCCGGGGGGCGGCTCGGTGTGTGTTCGCCAAGACGTCGCTTGCTGCGGGTCATGCCAGGCGCTGCCATGACCGACCCCGCAGCGTGTGCGCCTCATTTGGGCTTTGTTTGTTGCATTTTCTTTTTTTTTTTTTTCTTGTTGGCGGTCTGCAGCATGGGTCCATGCGGTCGGCCGGTCAGTTGGTTGGTTGGTCTGTTGATCGGCTGCTTCGCTCTGGCTGCCGCCTGCCTGAATTAGTTAGAAAATTATTTATGACTTTTGGCTATGCACTGTATTTGTGTATTTGTGTTTGTCACTTATTTTTCATTTTGGTTTATATTTTATTTTTTTTTTTCAGTTTTTTGGCTATTGTCTTGCTATGGCAAGTGAAGGCGCATTAGAGAGAATGGGAGAGAGAGAAAGAGTGAGAGAGAGGAAGTAAGAGGCAGCATGCGCGGATTTGTTGTTGCCTAGACGCAAAGCGCCAGGCGATATGTGTGCTCATTGCCAATGAAAGCAGCGGCAGCAGCAGCTGTTGTTGTTGTTGTTGTTATTGTTGTTCTGCTTCTTGTTCTTCTTGTTGTTGGTATTATTTAACAATAAGTGATTTATATACTTTATCGTTAATCGCATCGCAGGTGTGCAAGCAGCAGCAGCAGCAACAATAATAGCAACAACAACAACAACAACAACAATAATAAGAAAAGCAGCAATCTAAGCAGCGACAATGACTGCGCAGAAAACAAAGCCATGAGTTTTGTTAGCCGCCATGGCTGCGGCTCTTTCGACATAATTGACTATTTTTCATGGTTACATTGTTGACTTGGCTTGACTATAGTATAACGATATTGCTGTTGTTGCTTTTGTTGTTGTTGTTGTTGCTATTGTTGCGTTCAAGATGTGCTGCTTTATCAATATATTTTCTGTTTAACAATTGTCACCCGCTTGGCTCATGCCAGCGGCTTTGACTGCTTTGGTTGCTTCGGCTGCTTCGGCTGTTGTGCAGCTTTTTCATTAGCCACATATTTTCTTGATGTGTTATTCGTTGAATTGTTGTTGTTGTTGTTATTATTGTTATTTGTTAGTTTCGTTTGTGTTTGCTTTGCTGCTGCTGTGCAAAGTATGCGGAATATTGGCAATAAAGCAAACTAAGCTTGTTTGTCGCCGACGTACAATTCTTGGCTGCTCTTCACTCCTAAGCGGCTTCTTCGACATTTTGCCGTGAGCGTCATTGCAATTTCTGCAAGTGTGTGTGCGTGTGTGTGTGTGTGTGTGTGTAGCTTCGCGTTTATGGCATTCATTCTCATTAGAGATATGCACAACAAAAGCGTTACAAGACATTAAAACAAACTGAAATTAAACTCGTCTTTGTGTTTGCGGTTGCATCTTGTCTTGTCAGAGTGCAGCGCGGCGCAGCGTCTTGGCATAGCGTTGCAACAAGCCACAGCAAAGGCAGCAGGCAAACGCCTTACGCTCGTCCGTCCGTTCGTCCGTCCGTCTGCCTTTCTGCCTCTCAGCCTGTTTGCCTGCCTTTCAGTCTGCCTACGCGGCTGATTAGCATATTACCTTGTAATTAGTTGTAATTAATTTTAATTGTGCTCTTGCTGTTGCTGCCGATGCCATCCCTCCAACCAATGCGCTTCAAAAATCCAAAACAAAAAAACAAAAAAAAAAAAAAACAGAAAAAAGAAGAAAGAGTAAAAAAATATTCCCCTCCTAATCCGCAGGCGCAACATCAGCATTTAATGTTTTATTATAAGCGGCAGCGGCAAGGCAGCATCGAAGTCTTTGTTGTTGTTGTTATTGTTGTTGTTATTGTTGCTATTACGTTTATGAGCTACGAATGCGCTTTTGTGCTGCGCAAATTGAGAACGCTTACCATGAATTTCCCCTTTAATCGTCGTCGTCGTCGTCGTCGTTTTATGCCCATCTGCTGCGATTTCGCTTAGCTGCTTGCGTTAGCATTTCGCTTAGCAATTGCATGCAACATTTTGCTGCATGTTGCCTACTTTAACGAGATATGCATAGCAGAACACATCTACTTCGGTGCTAATTACGTTTCTATACCCTGCACATTTGCATGTGCATTTGTCATATGCCAGCAAGCAACGTCCAGGCCATATGCATACAGGACTCTTGGCAAACAAGCAAATTGTGCACGAAGAAGTTTTTAAAAGTTTGCACACATCCGATTTCGACACTTTTGTGCTTTCTAAGTAGTCCTTGTTGTCCTTGTTGCGCATGCACTTGCAGGGTATAACGCATCGCAGCGACTCGCAGTGCTGCACAAATGCCGTGCATAATTGTGTTGTGTAGTGTATGCAAATAATTGCTGCAGTTGATAAGCAACGTCAAGTCACAAATGCTTAAATATATACACGACCAGCATGCATACACACATACATACATACATACATGCGAGTATGTGTATTTGCATACAAACATGTGTATGTTCATAAATGTATCTGCCATGCAAATGAATTCATTTGCGAGCGACTCTGCACCGCCAATAAGCATCGAACGCGCTGGCAATTTTAGTTCTCATGCAAGCAGACATTAGAAACCAAAACCGAAACCAAAACCAAAACCAAAACCGAAACAACAATAACTACAATAACAACAACAACAACAATAACAACAACAATAATAAGAACAAGAATAGCAACCCGCTACGTTTCGCAATAAACTAAATTAATTTTTGCCTTTCTTTTTATTGTCTCTGCTTGCTCGCTTGGCTGCTGAGCAAGGCAAAAACAGAATTTCGTGGAAATCTTATTTCCTAATACATTACATTTATTATTAATAAAACGCAACTCAAGAAAAACTAAAACACAATACAAATATAAAAAAAAAAAAGAAAAAACCAAAAGCAATTTTTTATTTTGAATTCGCAAAGCAAATGCATAACAAGATAAAAAAAAAAGAAAAGGCAAAAAACAATATGGCAAATGGTCAGCGTCGCAGGCAGACAACATTTGGCAAGCACTGGGCTCTTACAGTTTTACAAGCTGCCAACGCTTTGCCGAATTGTGCGTGCAAGTGCGCTGACGTTTTTTATAGACTGATTTCTATAAATTTATATGCATTATTTATTTTTTTTCGATTTATTATAATTAGTTGACAATATGACCTAAACTTAACATCAAACTGTAGCAGTTTTCAGTGTTCTATGGTTTTTCCACCGAACAATATAATAGATACTAAACAGGCAGTCACAAAATATTGGCATGCATTGCTTTTGATTTATTATGTTTAGTTTTCTCCTGTTTGCTGCCAATGGAACGCATGTTTGCTGCAGTTTGGGCTTTTCGCGGGGCATCCTTGCCATTTACTGTTTGTTTCAAACTGCGATTTCGGCAAAGTTTTGAAACTAGCAAGCGAAGCAATTAACAAAGTAAGCTCAATATAATGTTGCAAGGCTACATTGGCGAATACTTGTGGTAGTCAGTATGATATGCTATATATATGCCTGTGTATAATTGCATAATTAACAGCTTAAAAATAAGCAGCAGATTATGTAAGCAAATATGCAGCTAAGTTCTTCACGTGGCACAACTTGCCTGTATGTCGATAATGGCCAACATCCTTGCAGTTGCTACTGCCAGGTTGTCCTCGCAAGTAAAATAGAAAATAAAATAATGCTGATAAAAACGAAAGAATTAAATAGCAAAAATACTAAAAGCTGGCATATACATGTATGCGTGTGTGTATGCATTTGTGGCATGTTATGTTAGGTCATGATAATTTTACAAATTAGGAAAATATGCAAAAAGAAAACAGGAAAGCAGACGGAATAGCAAAAATACGCACAGCAGCAAAAGCAACAACAACAATAAGAAAAACAAGCAACACAAGCGTAATCAAATATATGTACGTATGTATGTGTGTATGTATGTGTGTATGTAGGTATGTAAAATGCGTTGGATTGTCCTTAGATTGTCATGGTGTGATGTTGGATTGTTTGCGTGTCTGCATATCCTTTGCTTTGCTTTTAAAAGTTGTTGTTGTTGTTGTTATTGTTGTTGATATCATTATATTATTGGGGTTGTTTGTTGTTGTTCCATACGATATTTATATAGCTATATGTGATACATATTGTTTACTTTCATACTTTTTTTTCCTCATTTGGATTTATGCAGCCACCCACTGTCGCTTGGCTTGTCTTGCTCATTTACTTATTTTCCTACTTACTTACTTACTTAGTTGACTGTCTTTTTGTCTGTCTTTCTGTCTGTCTGTCTGTCTGTCTGTCCGGCATGTATAACTTTGCCTTTGGCCCGGCTACGTTCGATATGCTACGCTTACGCTTTTATTTTGCTTTAGCATTGTTCCAATTGGCTTTGCTTTGCTTTGTTGTTATTGTTGTTCTTGTTCTTGTTGTTATTGTTGTTGTTGGCTGTCACATTGTATTGCGTCGCATTGCGTCTCGTCTTCGGTTGACTTGACTTGACTTGACTTGACTTGACTTGGTTTGCTTTGGTTCAGTACGGTTCGGTTCGGTTCGGTTTGGTTTGGTTTGGTTTGGTTTGGTTTGGCAATTGCCGCCATCCGTTGCCACCCGCCGCTTGGACTTTGGCACTTGGCATGTCTGCTGCCGTTACTCACTCATCTGCTTGCTTGGTTTTATGTTGCTTCGTAAGTAATATCCTTTTTCTGGATCGATAATTTTCGTCTGCGAAATTTTCCTTTATTTGTTTTGTTGTTGTTGCCGTCGTATTTTCGGTTCTTTTTTTCACTTGCTCCTTTTTCGTTCTTTTTTTCTTTTTTTTTTTAGTTTTTATTTTGCTTTGCTTTTGATGCGTTTGTTTATTCGAAGTGGCAGCGGCATCGGCTTCAGCTTCGGCATTTTACGGCATTTGTATACTTTGCGTATTCCGACAAAGTTCAATGTACAAAAACATTCCTATTTATGTTTTTTTTTCTACTTCGTTTTATTTTTTTACTTTACGGTATTTTTTTTATTATTTTTTTTTTTTTTTTGCATTAAAGCAACGCAAGAAGTTTTCTTGGCCAAGCGCAAAATGCTAACATAGAATCAGCCAAAGCCCTTATCGGCAAACGTTACTCCCAACATGCCTGCATATGTACACACATACACGTGCATACTAATGCCTGCAAGTGTGTTTGTTTATTTGTTGTATATAACAAAATTTTGTCACGCAGCGTCACGTGTCACGCGTCTGCTGCTGTTGCTGCTGCTCGTGTGTAGGTAAACAGCCTGTTCGGGGCAAAGTTCATTGTTTGATTTCAAGCATTGCTCTTTAGTAGAAGTGTTGTTGTTGTTGTTGTTATGCGTAAACGCAGTTCAGACAATTCGTTCAATTCGTTTCCCAATTGTTTACGTGCTAATGCCATTAGATACAAACGTTGAACCATGCGGCGCTGGCCAACAACATTCATTCGAAGGTTCATTCATTCATTCATTCATTCATTCATTCAGTCAGTCATTCAATTGTTCATTCATGCCGCGTTCAGTTGCTTTGCTCCTGTGCCGACT